>JASAND010028114.1:0-16458 GCA_030248195.1 Trissonchulus latispiculum | reverse complement strand
AGTATGTGTTAAATTAAACATAGGAAACGGAAAAAGTGGTGATTTTTTCAGTGCGCCAGAGAAATCTCGCCAACAACAAAACGGAGCACCTCAACGTCCATCTTATATCAGAACTACGATCTCGAAGGGTGATTTGTAGAAAGCAGTACGATTAACAAACTTAAAATGTACAGGGACGCGGAACTAGGCATGGGGGGTGAAAAAGGTATCCCTGTGTCTATGGCTGCGTGTAAAGTAGTCAAGCCCCGCAGGTCAATACCAGTCTGCAGAAGCTTTTGAAGCTAAAGCAGCAGTTCACACTGGCACTTAATTTGTCGTACTTTTGATGTAAACTTTTGAATTTAGGAGCTTTACTATACCGCAATTTCCTTTCTTTCCTATATGAGAGCTCGTCTCCCCTTCCACTCCTTCTTCTGCAGCCTATTGTGTCCATAAGCCCAACGAGCGGGGTACACGTAGCTTTCAGCCATTTCAGTTGCTATTACCAAACGGGGAGCAGTAATGGGGTGAACGATGATTACTGCCTTGGGCGTGACTGAAATAACCGTATGGTGGCATCGCTTGGGGATCACGTTTCTGTCCGTGATCTTCGTCTCTCCGCCTCTTGACTGCGGGCTGCGGAGAGCGAGCAACACTGACGGGCCACGTCGTGTGCTAGAATTTTGTTGGGCACAAACCAAAAAATAAGGTTATAATTGATTATAAAAATAACTAATAAATTACCTACCGTAAGCCTTAGGCTAATGGGCTAAGCAGGCACACGCTGATTATGAAAGCGTGTGTTTAGTGCAATTTTTAGTGCAAACTTTTCCTGCTCCGTCCGAGACTCTGAGTTAAATGGAAACCTCGGAAAGCATAGGAAGTTGGTGCGCACGTTTGTGGGCAGTCCTTATGTTCCGTGCTTCTATTTACTGTCCATCTTAGCTGCCACGATGAACGTACACCCTTCCCTGGTCCTAGCTACATAGGTTCTGTCTTAGTGGTGTCGGATACCCCCGAACGCCTCTCCTTGGTCCACGAGCCCGGGCAGACTACATTTATCTAATGAATGGCTCCACTGTAACTTCTGATCGATGGCAAGACTGAGTGCCCTTAGATAACGAAAGCGGCTTTATTAACAGCATAAACTGGCAGAGGATAAAAACAAAGCTCAGACGAAAGTATATATACCGTCAACCTAATTCATTAAGATGGTGATTCCCTTTGCAGAAATAGGCATTCCTGCAGAGAGCAAGTTTATGTTCAAATTAACAGCTTTTACAAATATATACACTGCTTTAAGTCTTGATGTTCTATTCAAATAAAATTTCATTAGGTTTGAAGCTGGTCAGAACCCGACCAGACACAGAAACTAAAACAGACTGAAAGGATAGCAAAAAATTGAATTTGAATCTAAGCAACAATTTGCAATGAATGAGTCATCGAAATTTCAAGACTCCAAAGCGAATCACCATCTTAATAAAACAATTGCTTTCAAAAGTGATTTTAACATAACAAATATTGCACTGATTGCGTTGCAAAATATTCAGCTCAGTAGTCGCCATGCAGCGGTTGATTGTTGGCGAAATTTCGCAATAATGCTGGACGTCAGATTTCATGATATTCATTGAAATTTAATACAAGGAGATGAAGCTGATTCGTGGAAATTGCAACACCCTTAGAACGGTCAATATTTCTGACTGTATCAATATTAAAATTTTAAAATCAGCCACTGCATGACGTGAATGGTATTATGCTAAGCAATACTGACACCACCAAAAACTGACTAAGTTCAATAACAGATTTGTTGGCACATTTGTAACACCGAACAGAACAACACGGCAAGTCTATACACAGTTTCTTTGATAGCTTCAAACCAATAAAAGACAGATTCACTAAAAATACTGCAGTAATGCCAGACTACTATACTACTATATACACACTATATGCTGCATTCCAAAACTGAAATCGGACTAACCTGGTTACTACGACTAAAACTTAGGCATAATACCTGACAGCTTTTATCTTCTACTATGACCATAATATGGTGTTCACTCGGATTAAAGAAAATAATTTTACTAAACCTTTAAAATTACAGAATCCACACAATTTGGATGGATCACTGGAAAGCTCCGTATGAAAGGGAAGCAAGCCAGCATTTTCCTAGAAAAATGTTCAGGACTAGACCTAAAGCTTTTGGAATGATTTCATAACTCGACTTTAGGTTTAAAATTCCTTATCGATCCATTTCAACTAGCTAACTCTTTCCTACAGCCCTTATTGTCATTATAACTCACCGAATGACGGGATCTCTGGGCATTCCTTGACAACTTTGCAATTTAAATCTGTTATGGTTTTTTATTAACAGCTAAATAGGTTTCGAAATCTTGGAAAACTCTAGTAAAATTTTATTAGTAGTGTATACTTATGATTTTCTGCCGGATAAACAAAATGGTTTAGTGAAATGCGAAACGGGGCCTGCCCCAAAACCAGGAAAAACCGCCTATTTTATCAGTTTTAGAAGGCAAGGAAAGAAAATAGTATTTTAAAGTTGTATATAAACATTTTGAAAAAATCATAAGTCTTGGTTAAAAATGTAATGTGTTCTGGCCAAAATACATTTGGGGCCCAATCTTTTTTTCATCTCTCAAAGCAACTCAATCATTTTTTGCCGGCCAGATCAGCACCCTGCTCCCCTCTTCCCACGTTATTCAGTAGATTTGAAAAACTGCACTGAAACAACTCGGCGTTGGTAAGGAAAGAAGCATAGCCAGAACGGGCATGAAGCGAAATATCCTTCTCTAAATCTGTTTTCGGTGCAAGCGCCTGTGACGCAAAATTGAAAATCAACTGAGTCCTTTCTAGGCCAAAAAAGTGAAGAGAAGGAATAAAATAGCCAAAAAATGCGAAAAGAGCGGTAAAATAGGCTGTTTTCTACATATACGTACTGCTAAGCTAGAAAGTGTTCAAAAATTAAGTTTTAGTATATGCCAAAATAGAAGAGTTTAGACCGTAATATAACGCCTTCAATGCTAAACAATTTTATATATAACACATCAATAGAATTTTTCATTTTCAAAGTTTAATTTTGCTAATATCTTTAAAAACAATTTGAAAACTTGAAAGCTTCGGCAGCTGGCACATTCTGTGATTTCCTTAATAGTTTTCATTAGTCCAGCACTACTTCGAATATTTTTCGTATCTCCAACTTCATAGCATACACGACATAGCAAACCTTTTTTGAGTGGAGTGATATTCAATCAAAATTCTAAGCATTTACATTTATGTACTAAACGCAAACTGGTTTACACTGTGTTTATTAAATGTTTAGCAAAGCAAAAACGCTATTTTTCAGGAAAAGCATAACTTTTCTTCAAAACAAAACGACACAAGAACTGATTAAAAACGGTTTCAAATCCTCCAGGAAGCATTCACTTCCAGCCCCATAAATTTGGCTTTACTCTAAACTGGTTCTGGCTACGCTAGCTGCATACATACATACATGTACGTTGCCATCAAACAGCAAAACGTGCAAGCTCAAAGAACTAACCAAAAACTTTTAAGTTGCTATCTGGTTGGGAGACTGACATAACTCGTTTAACCAATCAAATTACATCCACGACATGTTGTTAGGTCTTTACCCAACAATTCTAGTGTGTTAGATTGCCATTAAATAATAATAGCTTAGAATAATTAGCTTAGACAGATAAAACACGGTCAGACAGGGAAAGTTGCAAATAGTTTGTGAGTTTATCAACCAATCTGTTTCTAAGCGATTTCCTATGACAAAACTTTGGTCCTTGTTTTTTGCTGACTAAAAACCTTAGCTTACATACACTTTTATTAACACTCAATGGGGCAACTGTTTTAGCATTCGAATTTCCAACACAACACTCACACTCTTTGAGTGGTAACACTAAAAAATCGAACACAAAATTATTAAGAAATTTGAACCTTAAACTTTGTACTAAGTCTCAAGAATTTATGTGCCTGGATTTCCACTATATATTTCTCATACAGCCAAGTCACAACCTTGGTTTCAAAAATATTTTCAGAGACTTTTTGAAAAATATCTTAAAATTTGTGAAATTTGCAAATTTTTCATTACTTTGTCTGAAATGTATACGGATATCCGGATATTTTCTCAAACCGGATATTATCCCGATATAAAATTATCTGTATCCAGTGCCCATCACTAATTGCTAACTAAAGATCTAGTAACAACTCAGGCTGTCACTGTAACTGTAAAATTTTAACAAAATCTCAGCTTCAAAGCTTCAAACGTTAAATTGATAAAGCTTTGGGATAAAGTTCAGTTGATCTTCATTACAGTCTGACTAAATTCCTCAAAACGTGGTAATCTGACACACCAGAACCGATCAAATCGGATCAAAAATAAGAGTTCTGCCAGTTTGTAAACTTCCTCAAATTTGGGGGGTTAGTTCAGAATCTAACCCGTTTTGCTGTTTGCCGACGACATTCAAAATCCAAAATAAGCAAACAGTTACAAGGAAACAATACACGAAAGCAATAAACAGTATGCGTACGTTTGAAAATGCGGCTAAATAAAAAAGGAAACGTTGCATAAAAGAATAAAAAGCAAGATACGTAAAGGCACCAAATGAGAAGTCCTGACTATGTAGTCCAAACTGAGAAAGCTATATCCATATATAGTTCAGCTCAAATGTCGAAACTCTAGAAAAACAAAAAACAAAACAAAGGATGACTAGAAAACTGATTAAACTGGACTAAACTTTCGTGAACCCAGATACCAGCGCACCTCGTGCCCGCCAACCGCTAAACTGGGTTCGATCAAGCTCAAGACTACAAATATTCAGAGTATGATACTGGGCATTATACAAACCTTGTTATCAGAGAATGCTTCCTGCCCCAAGCAACAAATTGTTGACGTCTCTTTGTCTTGTTCAAAGGTTGTGGATAAAAAACGGTTCGCTAGCTCTTACATCATATATACTTTAAAACTGATACTGATTAAAACTAGGTTCCAAATCTCAATAAAGGACCGAAAATGTATCTACCAGGCTTCGTTTGGGTTTCTTACAAGTTAATTTACAAAACACACAAAGCGATTGAACGACATACCACGAGCACATACACCCATAGAGGGTCGGTGCGAGATGGCAAAATTTTCTGCCGCACCAAGGCCGCACCTGTGGCTGGTTCAAGGGGTCCAAACCACAACCCCTTTTCATGTGGCCTAACATATTCGGGTGTTAATAGTTAATGTTTTATTTTATTGCTCGTTTTTAAGAAAATTTATTCGACTTTCCTGGGAACCCCCGTTGTTCTTGTGGTTTGCGGCGTCAACGAAAAGCACTTATATATATCAATACCAGTGTATATTGCAAATATCAAAACATTTTCAATGTAAAATTACTGAGTGTTTTGTGCATTTGCATATTTTAGAACTGTAAACTTGAAAAGAAAATTGCACACATAAATACAGTCAAAATAATCATCAATTTATGCATTGCATTATGTCTGATATCTAGAACTTGCCGTTTTTCGAATTAACTGAAACTGAAACTCCGCGAAAGCAAAACTGAAATTGAAACTATTTTTGTCCACCGACTGATACTGAAATTATCTTGGATCGCATACTGAAACTGAAACTATAATCACCTACTGAAACAGCACTACATATTGGCCGGTTTCCATAATCTTCAATTTTGACCATTTGAAACATTACAGTATCAAGTATTTGGTCCCGTAACTAATTTTTCCTGTTTCAAGAATTCGCCTGTTACAACTGTTTTTAAACGCAAAGAGAGCTTTCAAATGATACACATATTGATAGCTTCTCATATTTTCATTTTTGGCCATACCATTTGCAACATGACAGTATTGGGACTTTTACCTTTAGCTAAACCGTACCAGGTCGTCGATAAAGTAACCGGCAAGTCTAGAATGAAATATCACCCAGCCTGTCTCCTTCCCCAATCTCGACCAGAACGGAGGTTGCAAGACTGGCATTTTTAGGGCTTTGAAGTTGGGGGGGGTCCTAAAACATTGGAGCCAAGCCCAATGTAAAAATATACAAAAATTTTGAGCAAACAACTGCCATTTTTGAGATACGCAAACAATCGCCAGTTTAAGGGGGGGGGGCTACGAACGGGTTGGCACGACATCGTCGGAGAGAGCTACTTTTTCGCCTATTGTTAGCCAACATATCAAAGTAAAAAAGTTTAGGGTGGGCAACAAAACTCAAACACCGTTTTTGGCAGGACGCCAAAGTAAAATTTTAGTTCGAAAAATGGGTTTTTTCAAAAAGCTTTTTTCAGCTCTGGTGAATTATCGCCTTGACCGATCTTGTCACTTTTTACCACAAATGTTTATTGTTACAAGTACTAAAATAAAAGTATCCGGCTTTCGAGCGTTGCTTCCTTCTTCAGCAATAACAGGTCAAAGTTTGAAATTTGGCAAAAAGTTGCGAGGTGACCGTGCGCCGTTTTCGATCTAATAAAATTGGCAGCCCCTAGCCTAGCCCAGCTTTTTACCAATTATTAGGCTCTAATTGGGGCAAACTGTGGGTAAGTTTCCAGGGTTTTGGTTTTCTGGTTAGTGTGCTAGCAAAGTTTTCGTTAAGAAATAACCCTTATTTTTAGGCCTGAAAAGCTAGCTAAGCGCAGTAAAAATGGGGTCCAAAAATTTTTTGTCTCCGATTTTGCCGAAAAGGTGCTTATAGGGGTTATTTGACCTGCTGAATCCGAATATGAAATCCGTTTTTCGATATGACGCTTCCTTCGTTCAGTATGCGCTTACAACTGTCTTAGACCTTTTTGGAGCGATCGACATCCATACTTCGAGAAATCAATCTAGCATTTCTAAATATTGAAGCGAGGTTTAGTGACCTAGCTGTCTGCACATCTTGGCACACTCACTGGCCTGTAATGCGCAAGGTTTCAGCCGATTCTGCCACAGTACTTTGGGGTAATTGACTCACATCTTCGAAATGGCACCAAAAAACAGCGACAATATCGATTACGTAATCTAGCACTGCGAACGCAGGGATTAACGAAATCACGTCATTTTTACATAAGTTAAGACAGATACTTGGAGTATTAATCGGAGCAAAGTTGGGCTCCTTTGATAAACCACAGCTCATTAGACGTTAGTTAACCTCCACCCATATAGACCTACAACATCCAATTTTTCGCACTTTGATTGTATCGCACAGGAAAGTATACACTGATCTAAGGATTATTTTACACGATATCAAAGCACTATATGTCAGAACTATTTCTGGAAAATTTGGGTACCGTACCTTGCGCATAGCGATCAGGGCGAGGCGAAGTTTGTGTATGTGTCATGTCGAGCTTTGGACCGACAACACCAACTTCTGATGGCTCCACAGGACGCTACGCTGCATGGAATTCTTTCAAACTTTAAACTATTTTACACTAAACCTGATACTATTATGTGGCAAAAGACTAGCTAGATTTTCCAACATTGAACTTTTAGTGTTATTCGTAGCCCCCCCCCCTTAAAATGAGTCTATAAGTGTCTTTTTAAATCAACCATAAATTGAGAGAAATTTTGACAATTTCAGGGCTGTTGCGCGGCCTTCCTCAGAAAAAAGGAATAAAAAAAGGAATTTTGAAACAGAAAAAAAGGAAAAAAAAGGAATTTTTCCGATGAAAACTGGCAAAAATAACAAACTTTAAAGGCTATTTTCTTGCTACTACTACGCTATCGCATTTCATATTATTTTTGCTTTAAAAATTTAATCTGATCGGATAGATTCGACGAAGCCGAGCGATTTTTTCTTTTTACATTGACATCTGAAAATGGCTCCTGAAATCTGTACTGCCGCCCCTAAACTTTTATGCATATATACACAGACTCAAGGCCGCAACCAGGTGGGGGGGGTCAAGGAGTCTAGACTCCCCCCTAATTTACTTTTTGCAAGAAACTAATGTCCAATATACTGTTTTCGGGCAAAAAATAAAAAATTTGTAACTTCTGGGGCTCCGCCCCCAGACCCGCCGTTGCACTCACCTTGACCCCCCTTACCAAATCCTGGGTGCGGGCCTGCACAGACTTATAGTGGACAGGACTATACAGTGGTGGACTTTTTAGATTTTTATGATAAGAAACTACCAACAACCATCAAAATTTGCGTTACGTAACAAAACAATACATGTGCTGAACAGAATAAAATCGTTAAAATTGGCTATTTCATGCACTCTAGAAACGGCAAAAGCTCAGCCGTTACTATAAATTAAATCTACACTTTTCCAGCCAAAGAGACCAAATGCAATACGTAAAGCCAGCTCAAGGTATTATTAAATATATATATATATATATATATATATATATATATATATATATATATATATCTGGGCTTATTCTAGGGAATTTTTCTTGGGGGGGGGCTCTTTGGGGGGGCCCCTCGGGGGCGAGTCATTCTTGGGGGGGGGCGAAAATTTTTCTAAATTTTTCTAAAAACATGTAAAAATAGCGCTATTTTTATAGTAATCGCCAAAAAGTTCGTTTTTAGTGCAAAAATACTGCTTAAATAGGCAAAAATGGACTAAAAATCTCCGGCGAAGCCGGAAAATTTTTGAAAATTTGGCCTTGTCAGCGATTTTTTCAGGGTAAAAGTTGGTACCAAAAGGGGCACCCACTTTTTGGGGGGGGGGTGATTTTTGGGGGGAGGGTGTTTATGGGGGCCCCCCACTAGAATAAGCCCAGTATATATACGTCCAAATATAAAACCAACTTTGAAATTAAAATCCATACGTTCACATCCCGGCGAAGCCGGAAATTTTTGAAAAAATATGGGCAAAAATGTAATTTTTGCTTAAAAATTTTGAAATTTCTTGGACTTTTTGAAGTCAGCCAGAAAAAAAAGGAAATAAAAGGAATTTTGGGCGAAAAAAAGGAAATAAAAGGAAGGTCTCGAAAAAAAAGGAAATAAAAGGAAAAAAAGGAACCGCAACAGGCCTGCAATTTGAAATTGCGTAAATACTAATATATACTCATTTTTTGACACAAATGGGCGACCGCCAAAAAGTAGGTGACCGGTGAGGGCATACCGAAAAGTGGGGGGCTGCGAAAAGTGGAAGGGAACCGAAACGTGGGGCCTCCACGATACCCCAACCCCAACAATTACATTCCAGCAAGCACATGCTAAGGCCTGTTCCAGCACTCACTTAGCGTTTCTGAGGCAGATACATCTTCTTCCACTCCGGAGGAACATCGGCCTTGTACCGGAACTTCTTCACAAACCGCTTGTGCAGATAAACCCAGGCAGCCTTCTCTCCATCCGTTGTGAAATCGTCCTCTTTCGGAACAATCATCCAATCACTGTGATACTTGGCCATGTGCTGTTCAAAGGGCAAAGAAGGATCCGACACGCCATATCCCTTATACCGTTTACTGTAGTTTTCAGGATCCGAACAGACAGAGAGCACGGCCTTCTTGCTATCTCTCAGGCACCATCCTTTAAAACACGACATCAGGTGATGATCACAAAAATGCTTGGCGTGTCCAGCTGATCCAGAGCACTGTTGACTGCAATAGGGACAACGGACTTCACAGCCCTGGCTTCGCTCCCAACACCCTTGCTGGATCATCTTGTGCTCCCATGGGATCAGAATCAGGGGCATGTCCATGCGTTCCACATCCAAATAGTCCGGACCCAATCCAACCTGAAGACGCTTGACGAACGCCTTGCAGTCCAGTTTCTCCGGAATTTCTTGACAGTTCCGGACAAGTTGGCGGCACGATTGTACCACTGTGGGAATTTCCCGGAGTAGAGTCGACTTTAGGAATTTCTCGGCCGTATCAACGATGGAATCGGTACTCTCCACACCGTCAATCCAGGTGGCAATTTCGGCGGACAACTGGCGCAGAGTCTTTGAAAATTCGGACGCTTCGTTGACTGGACTCAAAAGCTGTCTCTCAACGATCTTCAGTTCGATCTGAAGCTTTTCCTCAAACAAAGGCCCAAACAGATTTTTCTGAATCCAGCCAGACGTGTCTTCCAGGTAGTTCCAGACTTCTTCATAATTTCTGGCAACAAATGTCATCTGAACCGCTTTTTCGGCCAAACTTCCGGACTGCGGTGACCAGGCCAGCATTCTAGCCTTCAGAGTGTCAATGGCCTTCTTCAGTATGCTGGTCCTGAACCCGGCTAGTATCATGCCGGACATGCTGTGCGCCAAGCTGTAACCATCGGACGCCTTCTGGGCTCGCATGATCACATGACTTTTCTGATCTTGAACGTAGCTGTCAAACTGCTGCAACTGTTTCTCGATCTGATGCTGGCGACGCTGAGAGCACATCTGGATCAGCAGAGAGCAGGCGATGCAGTGAGCACTGTTCACAAAGGATTGGAACAAGCCCTGGGTTCGACAGAACTCTGGACTGCACTGGCGGCTCTGAATGAAACCAATCTTAGTGTCAACGGCACTGGCAACACCTTTGACCAGAGATGACCAGTTGATGTTGACCACCTCCAGAGTATCGCTTCGATAGAGTTGTCTTTCCAGGTAGTCCATGATCTGTTGACAGTATCTCTCCAGCTCCAGCTCCAACTGCGCCTGGTGGGTGGTTCTGGAGAAGATTTCGGCAATCACGGAACTGTACTTCTTCCACATGGATCGTCTGACCGGAGGCTGCAGTATTGTGGCTGAGCCGGCAAGAAAGTGTCGTAGTATGTCGGATTGCTCGCCCAAAGCAAAGTCTATGCTGACAGTGTCCTGCAGAAATCCTGAGTCGAAACTGTGCATCAGACTGGAGTGCTGGCTTGCATACAGTTGCTTCAGGTTTGACATTAGGGCTGACAGATCTTCCTGTCTTATAGACGCATGGAACTTCTGTCTGACTTTGGCCATATGGCGATCGAACTTCTGTTCCACCATCTGCAGATCCAGGTCCTCTCCTTCCAACTGATCGATCAAGTCTTCGACCGATCTGAACACATCGATCACGTTCTGCCGCACTTTCTGATTTTTCTTCTCGTTGTCAAAAACTGTCATCATTTCTTCTTTCACTCTTCGAACTCGACGCTTCACACTGTCCAGATATTCTTCCGCCATTCCTTCCGATAAGGCTCCACCAGGATACTCCGCCAATCTCAGCTTCAGTCCATCTTGAATCTGTGTCTGAATTTCTTCACCTACAACCTGGAGATAGGCTTCGTAGGTTTGACAGGGCTTATCTCCGTCTTTGACAGTGACTTGATAGTTGTGAGCTTCAGCAAAATTTTTAGCTTCCTCGTACGCAGACACCATGAATTCAGCAGAGATGATGTTTTCGAAGACTTCGTGCAGGGCCTTCTCAATATACTCTCGCTGAAGCTTTTCTACCACCGTCTGATACATGTAAAGATCGGCATTCTGTCGAGCCAAAGTCCACATTCCATAGCACTTGTCAATCCAACCATCCTTTCCAGCAAATCTGACTGGGAAGCTACCAGACTCTTGGCAGATTTGCTTGGACAGGTCCACCAGACGTTTTCTCAGACTTCGACATTCAGTGACAAATTCCGGAGTAAATCGTTCTTGTTTTAGCTTCCCACCAAGGACCATGGATTCTGGCTGTCGAATGGCCGTTGGAAGGTCAAAGGTCAGAATCCGGTCAGTATCAATGACATCCTTCAGATTAATATGGAGCTGTTGACAGGCCTTCTGAAGTTCATGAAGGATCGTCTGTTTAAACACTTCCATTTCGTGCTCCTTTCGTCCAATCACATCCCTGCTGACAAAAACCAGAACCGGTTTATGACACAGACTGAGGCGATGGGCAGCGTAGACGACCAATTTCATCAACTCGACCAGGGTTCGATCGCCTTCGCCGCGAATGTTGAGAATCACTACCTGAGAAATGGAGAAGGCATGAAGAACCATCTTCTGATTGAATCGATAGTTGTCATTCACCGGACTGAGAATTCCTTCCGTATCGTTGATCAGCAGATCTGGACCGTCCGAGGTTCGAACCATAGCCGTCCAAAGACCTCGACTGCACTTCCCATGGGCCACGGGGAAATTGGTTCTCCACAGTTCATTCCACAGGGTGGATTTTCCGCTACTTTCCGCCCCCACAATGGTGATGGCACAGAACGGGGAGGCAAACTGGGACTGCTCAGGAGGAGTTGCCATTTGACTCCAATCAAGAGACTGCAGAAAATCCACATCCACCGTTCCCGCATTACCATTGATAACTTCAATGCTTCGACCGGAGAGGATCTGATTCTGACAGATCATTTGGACAGCTCGAAGACACCGCTCGTCCGGGACTCGTCTGGGCGAGTCTGGGGAAGTGCATCTGAGCCAGGACGGGTCCGACTGACCACAGGAGATCAGTTCTCTCAGAAAGTTGACATTGGCCACATCCAACGCCGTCAGCTGACTGGCCAGCTGTTCCGCGTCCTTGTGGAGTCGCCAGCACTCACTGGACTCATCCGCAGCTGTAGCCTGATCCTTCAGCGTCTTCAACTCCAGCCGTCGCCGCTGCACCTCTGGCTGGAAGTGCTGATTCAGGCATTCCTGAAAAATATCCATCATCTGAAAACTGACATCGACATCCGTTATCTGTTCCATACAGTTGCGGAAAAAGCGAACCGGGTCAGTGATCTCCTTCAGTTCAACTCTTTCCTGCTTCAGTCCATCGATCGTCAGCTGTAGCTTCATTTGCATATTCGGCTCTTCATATTTGCGCTCTCCGAGTCTGGCAATCTCTTGGGCATTTCGCTGCACTGGGAACCAGTTCGCCAAATCGCCCTTGTTGGCTTCAATCATGGCGCTGCTTTCCAGTCGGAACTGTTCAAGACCTGACGGTATCGGAAGAACGTTGATCTGATCAAATTGAGCCGCAACGCTGTTCAGATGCTGCAAAACGGAGGAAAGGCTGAAACGGGGCCCGTCGATCGGAACAGTCACGAGGAAGAGTTCGGAAAGTTTCGCGTGCTGAGATCGAATAAGTTCGTCTGGACTCGTGGTACCGCCTGGAGGGGTGGCCGGAATGACGAACGACTTCACGGCGTCGGGCAAATCAGTCTTCAGTTTATCAGAGATCATTTCCATCCACGGCCCGTCCGCTTCGATCCCATCCACACGCAAAAGACACAGTTTCGGACATTCAGAATTTTGTGACATCAAACCGTTGAGGATCCCCTGAAGCTCAGAGCAGAACTGAAGGCCAGGTTCGCCACCGAATTGGAAATCTCGCGAACTGCAATGAATCAGGATTACTGGGACGTGAGAGATCATAGCTGTCACAAGCTCTGGGGAATGATCGGCGAAAGAACCATGGAAATCAATCACGCTGGCGGGTCTCCCATTCTGCGCCAAATGGAGACTGGCGCTACCGCGATGAAAAACCGAGGAATCGTTGGTCGCAGAACACCGGAATCTGGTTCCAAAAATGGCATTCAGAAAGCTGCTTTTGCCCTTGCAACCGGCAGTCCCCAAAGACAAGACGAGAACGTCTTCAGGCTGTCGTTGATCGTGACGTTGACTCAGGCAATAGAGTGGAGCCAGATGAAGTCCATGTTTGGCCGGGCCGTCCGCCGATCCAGCCCAGCAGTTCGGATGGATCAGATCCAGAGGCAAATCGTAGTGATAAAGTGTCTCCGTGATGGCTTGACGTTGCCAGGCAAAGCGGAGACAGTCGGAGACGGGGATGCGGAAATCATCGAAAGTGGATCCACAAGGACAGGCCGCTTCCAACAAGACCTGAAACAAGCATAAACCGTCATCAACAAGAGCCTGAACCTTACGTATAACATGAGATACGATAAAGACGAAATCAGGATATTCTCCTTTGGCTACACAGAAAACTGAAAGAGTGGTGCTATAAGTTGTCTACGAGGGGGCAGGTTTCGATTCGCTATTCTGTTTCGCGGCTCCGACAGGAAATGTAAAGGATCACGCCCACAGCACTTTTCTGTCCGAGTCTTCAAAATATTTTACGCCTCCAACGCTAACTATTCAAACTTTAAAACTAAGGGGAAAATGCGCTCGATGGTGGGGATAATCATTTCGGCCCGTCGGGCCGGCCCGGCCCGCGTCGACTGGTTAACGGATCGAACAGAGTCAGGGGACAGGAAGATAAATTTATTCACTGCGGGACGGAGTGAGTCGAAACAGATCGGGTCGACTCCGAACACATGCGTCCAAAATTTGCAAAAACAACCGATTGTGCTTAAATTTGGTATCAGTGCATTTGAGCACATTTCCGATTGATCTGTAACAAGATTTTAAAAATTTAAATTTTTAAGTTTTTCAAGGGGGAACAAGGGGAACCAAAACAATTTAGTCTCCGATTTTGAGGAAAAGCTGTATACTTGGGTTTTCAGAGCGGCTGAACACAAATCTGAAAATCGCTTTTGATCCAGCTTTTCATTAGTTCAGTACAAGTAAAAGCTGTAAGATTAGGTTTTAAGCTTACTTCTAGCTAACGAACAGGGGGCCCGTTGCATAAAACTTATTATTAATAAAATATTAGTGATTAGTTGATTAGTGTAGCAGTTTCACTGATAATAACTAAAGTTAGGAACGAGCAAGAGAGATATTTTATACGTCGTTTTATAGCTTCTGAAATGCTCTAACAAACTATGCAGTCAAAATTCGCATGCAATTAATGTCTGGGCTTAAACCAGCAGATTAATCCTAAAAATTCACGATTTTGTTGATATTTGTGATCAAAAGGATTGCGTAGGCAGACATTTCTGAAATTCTTAGCACATTTTTGATTAGTCACATCACTTCCTTCAAAATAATACCGAAGACAACAAAATCAGTTGATTCTATCTATAGTTTTGGCCATTTTTACACTGCTACACTAATCAACTAATCACCAATAATTTATTAGTAATAAGTTTTATACAAAGGGCCCCAGAAGTATCGAAAACGGTTTACAGAGTCGTGTTCAGCGACCCTGAAAGCCCACATGGCATATACGTATACAACTTTTCAGCAAAATTGGAGGCAAAAATTCTTTTGGTTCCCGTTCATGCCCCCTGAAAAACTTAATTTAAATTTTTTTAAAATTTGAAATTCTTATCACAGATCGATCGGAAATGTGTTCAAACGCACCCATACCCAATTTGATCTCAATCGGAGGACAGGTGTGCATCTACAGAAGAATCACCTATTGGCAGTACAATTTTAAGAAAATTTTCATTTAGCAGCAGGCCGGGCAGGGCGGGCCGAAAAAAGCTCAGCTCACTTTGGGCCCGCACATCTACGACAAAAGTTGCTCAGCTCACCTAGGCCTTTCATTTAACGCCAATTTGACCACTTTTGAAAAATTTTATTTTTGACCCAACATCGCCTATGTCCTCACCCCACCCCACCATAGCACCCTACAGAAACTTTGGGTATGCAGTTCTATGACAAAAGTTGCTCAGCTCACCTAGGGCTTTCATTTGATACAATATCTGAACTTATACCAGAACTTATACATGATATGTATAAGTAAATGTATAAGTAATAATTTAAGGTGGTGATTCCCTTTGGTCACATAAAGTTTACACCATTATTACTCATTCATTACTTGGAGTTAAGAAGCCATTTTTTATATCAAAATGTAGCTTAACATTTTCTCTTTTTAATGCATGCCACGAAACTAATGTTGCTTTTCTAAAATATTTTAACACATTTTAGAAGAAGTATAATTTTCCAGAATTTTTGCAGACTCAAGTAAATTTTTTCGCGAAACATCGGTTATATCATTCGATACCTCCATCAAATAGCTGGGGACGATTTTTTATTTATTGTGATATCGCTCTTCGTTATAGAGAAATAACCTGAAATGTGAGCGTAACCTGGATTTTGCCCACTTTTTCCAAATTTATCCAGCGATTACTTTAGCTAGAAAGCAGCAATCGGGGCAACTAGAAAATCGTCCCTGGGTATATTTGTGCCGAACACATTTGTTCAGTAGCAGCCCTCCAGATTGCATGGTGAATGCTCCACAATCTTTGGAACAAAATTGGTCGTGTTTTTGCAAAAACTACATTTTTTATTATAGCAGCCTACAGGATAGCAGTTGGAAGACGATCATGCGTCGGATAATTTGTCCCTGTGAGACCTTTAAGTCGACGCCCTTAGTTTGATTTTACGGCTTGCGTAGTTCAAGAAATTTTGAATTATTTGATTTCTGCAAAAATGACAAGTTTTCGACGCCGAAACAAGAAAACCGTCTATATCTCACGGTAGAGAAAAGATAGAAACTTGCTTTAAATAGCAAAAATGTGAAGCTCAATGAGATCTTTCGAATGAATATAGTCATAACTGCGTAGCCAATGCCAAACTTTCAGAAATCGGGAAAAACCACTCTGCCAGGAAATCTCGAATTTTTGAATCGGGATTGCGCGGAGGGTGTTATAACGCTAAAAGAACTTATTTCGGAAAGTTTCATCAAATTTCATTTTGATTTACGCCGCCAAATAACAATATGTGCCCAAAAGGAATCACCACCTTAAGATGTATCATGGGGCAGCTCGGA
>JASAND010028113.1:7500-24481 GCA_030248195.1 Trissonchulus latispiculum | reverse complement strand
ATACGCGGAGCTTTACTTTGTGAAGCATAGTTTTTCTGTAATGTGTAAAACTTTTATTTGCCCATAATTACAGTAGCAATATAAGAAGGGCTTCATGCCTGAAATGCCGAACATCACCCGTGGCACCCATAGTCAATTCCATTGTCATTATTCTTATATCTAGGATACCCGAAACCAAGCTTACTCTTCAACAAAAAGAGAAGCATGGTGTTTGTCACAAGGATGATAAACGAATCCTTTGCGGGTGCAGTCCTAATAAGGATGGCATCAGTGTTGAAGGTAGGAAGCAAACGTTTTGTTGAATATAAAAGCAAGCAATATAACTACGACGATATGCTGACTCAGGAACTTCGAAACATCGCTCCATGTATGCAATGTCTGTCACTCCAATGATACCTTCTGACTATGGGATAGGTATTGCAGTTCAAACTTCAGCGGAAACGATTTTCGAATCCTTGAGAAAGTTACCAAGTTCTGGGTTCAGTAAAAGTAGCTAAAAAGGCGGCGGGGTACACGCCTCAGGGCAATACCAGACATTTTGGGCTCCTCATGTTATAACCGTTTCGGCCTCCGCCACAGGGCCTCATCAGACGGCTAGGCAACCGTTACGGTATTTTCTTTTTTCTTTATTTACAACAATTATTTATTTACAACATCTTACTGCATAACATTACAATTACCATAAGCACACTTAACCTGACACCTACCTAAAACAAATGCACTATTATTTTATAATACCAAATTTCAACTGAGACTCGAATCACCACTTGGGTTAATCTAGTTTAAAAACAGCGCCTTAGCCCACTCAGCCATCGCCCCTTCGTTAAAATGTAGCTAAAGCAGCTATATATAAGCTTCCAGTTTAGCCTAACGCACTTGCTGTCAGCTTATGGCAGTATTTGCTTCTCTTTAGCTGACGCTTGGATAGCTGGTTTTTCATGGAATGGGCTATATTAGTCAACAACTTCAAGTCAAATGTAAACTTACACAATACGTAAACACTTACATTCCGCGTACGTAAGGCTTACTCAGTGCTTACGTTAATGCTTACACAGTGCTTACATTTAGGCTTACATAATGCTGACGTACATGTATATTTATAACAATGGAGCTGATATTGTTATTGGACAACTTTAAATCTTCACTCTGCTTCTTCTTCGTCATCTTTAATGTTGGTGAAATTATCAAGTACATGAATTTATTTTGAATAGCGAGTTTGTAAGCATCCATGGTGTCAATACCTTAGTCTTCGAATCCTTCTTATCACGTATCTCCTTTATTATTGGGTCGTTTCCAAAGGACCTGAGCTGTGAAAATTTGTTTAATAACTGTTCATTAAGTGTTTGCCTAATGCGAGGTCTCCAATCTGCGAAAGCTTCCTGACGAGCACCTCTAGGGTCATAGCCATCTTCTTTATATTCTTTTTGAAGCCTCTGGAATTTGGTACTATGTTTAGTCAGGGCTTCTTCGCTTAAATCATCCCAAAATGACCCCAACGCTTCAGTTTCCACTTCCATTTCACTTTCATCAAATACTTACCAATTGAAAGTAAGCGCTGACCAACTGGAAAGTAAGCACTGACCAACTGGAAAGTAAGCACTGACCAACTGGAAAGTCAGTGCTGGCCAACTGGAAAGCAAGCATCGCATAGTAGAATGTAAGCATTTTATAAGTGCTGACGTAAGTCAAAGAATTAATAAAAAGGCTGCCGGTTCATGTTCCATAGTGTCAGAATGTATCAGTGTACAGCTTGTATGAAGACCTATTCTCATCGCCAAAAGCCTGCACCGTCATTGGCTTGAGGTCATAAACTAAATCGTGAGGAAAATGAAGGGGCGATGGCTGAGTGGGCTGCGCTGTTTTTAACTAGATTAACCCAAGTGGTGATTCGAGTCTCAGTTGAAATTTGGTATTATAAAATAATAGTGCATTTGTTTTAGGTAGGTGTCAGGTTAAGTGTGCTTATGGTAATTGTAATGTTATGCAGTAAGATGTAAATAAATAATTGTTGTAAATAAAGAAAAAAATACCGTAACGGTTGCCTAGCCGTCTGATGATGCCCTGTGGCGGAGGCCGAAACGGTTATAACATGAGAAGCCCCAAATGTCCATGGCATTGCCCTGAGGGCATGTACCTGCGCCAGAACCGCCATTGTTTAGCTACTATTTAAATTGCCTCGAAGTGTTTCCAACAAGTTTATAGCAAATTTTCCATAATTCTCTTAACACAGTGGAATAGTGTTTCAACTGAAGCTAATGCAGGGGGTGGCAGCGTTCGTACTATCTAGATCTATTGCAAACTTCTAAAACATTATACTTTTACTTATATACTTACAGCTTATTCATAACCGTTTGAAATGACTGAACGATTATTATTGAATGTAGTTTTGCAGGAAACAGGAATTTTTCGGGTGCCTGGTGGTGTACAACTTTCATTTCTTTAACAGTACAATTATAAACAGTGTGTCGTTTTATTCAAGCGCGGCAAGTTACAGGTAACTCACTCAGTACAGTGCAGTGCTCAGCTTATGCAGATTAGAACCAGAAGTTTATGCATGGACTCACTCCCATATAACTATGCACAAAGAAAGAATAGCGCAGAAGACGATGCTTTATTTGGGAATAACAACAATTGTAAACGATCTCCATCAAACTGCCAATGCAAGAGAAACAAGCTTATTTGCATGAATGGGTTGCCGCTGCATTTTTCCTCTTATAAACGAAATAAGTCAATTATCCTAAGATATTACTCCTTTTCCCTATGACAACGTTTTATATACTCAAAGAGATCTTTCGATTGATACCCATATTGTCGTTTTTTCTATAAATTTGGTTTTGACCCATTTTGACAATTTTGTACCCATTTGAGGCCCCGTAACTCATTGTCTGTACATTTTGGTGCTTTGGCCGTATTACAACTTTCTATCTACTCAACGAGAGCTGTCGAATGACACCAATATGAACCCGATCCGGGAACTTTTAGTTTTGAGCCATTTTGGCCGTTATTGGCCATTTTTGACCATTTTTCGTTTCAGCCCTTGACCCTATTAGAACGTTTTCATTACTCACCGAGAGCTTTCGAATGATACCAAAATTAGCTCATTTGGACAACTTTTTTATTTTACTCATTTTTACTCACGGGGGTGCTCCGGGAGCACCTCTGCTCCCCCGGTGCTGCCCGCGCTTCCGGGAGCAGTTTTGGTCCATATGCATCTGCCCTGAAAATTTCAGCCCGATCGGCCCACCCAATCTCGAGATAGAGGGGGGACAAGAATCCGGAGAATAATAAATAATAATAAATAAATAAATAACGGACATACTCAACACAAAGGGTTGCCTTTTTGTGAAAAAGCGGCAACCCAATAAAGAACATTTAATACCGGTAGGCTGTAGGTGTGTATATAGGTAAACCTTTATAATATATATGAGTATGTAATATGTAGGTAGGACTTTACTGACAAATTTCAGTAATGTAGTACATCACTAAAACCTTTTCAGTAAATGAGTACCTTTCTGTTTGTTTAGTATCTTTAGACAAAGAGGGAGAAAATTTGAATGATTAATAAGTAAATTTATTAGATTCACATAGTTTGACAAATTTAAACTTAAATTTAAATTTCAATAAAAGGAATAAATAAAATAAAATAAATAAGAATAAATAAAAGGATTTCTGCATAAAAAACCTACATTTTTGTGTGGAAAAGACATACATTTTACTATTTTCAAC
This sequence comes from Trissonchulus latispiculum, assembly GCA_030248195.1. Lineage (NCBI taxonomy): Eukaryota > Metazoa > Nematoda > Enoplea > Enoplida > Ironidae > Trissonchulus > Trissonchulus latispiculum. The sequence goes on along the minus strand of JASAND010028113.1, from coordinate 20,755 downwards.
ATATTAAGATAATCTAATTTGGTAAATGTAAACAGTAAAAAGAACAAATTACGGTAAGTTTGTGCTTAAGTTTAAGCCAGCTTAAGTTATGCTTAAGCTGTGCACATCGTTCACCATTTCTGTTTTGTTTTGCAGAGTGAAATGAAACTGCAACAATAAACTACAACACGCCTGAAATATCTTGTTAAAAGTAGTTAAATTCTAGTAAATTGACAATATAAAAATAAACAGCATTACTCAAATATTTGATGTACGGGATAGCCGAGCTTTAGTTTCAGAGTTAGCATTTTTAATCAGCAATCCGTTCCTTCTGTTGTTCAAATTTGTCAACTTGTATGAATGTTATAAATTTGTTTCTTAGTTATCCAAATTTTCTCTCTTTATTGTACTGATTACTGGAAAGGTTCTAGTAACGTAGTACAGCCCTAACAAGCACTCAGAGATGTGCTACAATTTATATTTTCTGCGCCCGATATAGTTTTGACTTAAGTGCGGGCTCATCTAAGAAATTATTAAAAGCTTTATTGTTATCACAACAGAACTGATTATAATTATTCATTAGCAGCAAGAGCGAAATTATCAATTATGTAACTTTGCTCATTGTGAGCTTCTTTATGTTTTTGTAGACGGAAAGAAAAACCGTTGGTAACTTTCTTATGGTTTGACAATATGCTAAAATGTTTAGCTGTGCTGAATGTGCAATGGCAAGTGCTGTTCGGTCACTTCTTAGCTGTCGATAGTGCGCAAACTGATGAATACCGTTAACTTTCAAATGTACTTTAAGAACTCAAGACTTCAGAGAAAACTGCATAGTTGAAACTTTCATTTATATTGTTTAGCGTAGGCTACGCAAACACAAAACAACAAACAGTCCGCTGTTATGTTCTTGACAAAAACAGTCTAAAAAGCTTTGAATTTATCAAGTTTAGTTCTATGAGTTGCCAGGAAATCAAATCTAACCGTTGCGCAAACTCTTCGTTTAGGTTCAAAAATTATTTGGTTCACCAACGATTTTTATTTTAACCACCAACCTTCACACAATTCGAAGAAAACACACCACCATGCACTCATGTCGTCTACTTTGGAAGAATGATATGTGACAAGAAAATGGAATGGTGGTGTGTGGTTATGTAAATGGTGTTCAGGCAGAATGCTAAATCAAATAGCATATAGATTTGTTTCTCCTGCTTTAAAGTGGATCGGTCATATATTACAACAGTGATAATAGTAATGATATAGTCTCAATAAGTATAAAACCACTCTTACTTGCGAACACCCCTATTTCATTTACTAATTGCTTTATCCTAGTGTGTATCCTGGTATTGTGATCGAAAGTTTTGTCTACCGTCTACAAACAACTCGAAGATTTTAATTTGTTACCCCGTTCTTGGAATTGCATCTCTAATATATACAGGTAAGATACAGGGACTGATGAGTTGGTCCTTTCGTAAAATTAATCTTTATGCTGCTAAGCGGTCCAGTAGGAGCTGAATCTTTATCGTAGTGTAATATCAGGAGTGTTTGTGAGAATAAAATGTCAATTTATTTTATTTACTTCTTAATATAGTTTTCTTCTGCTCGGGACAGCATAATGATAAGCATAATGTCTCTAGCTTTAAGAAATAAGCTTGGCCAACATTAAGACGACTATAATATTGATGGCTGAGCGAGTATGCGTTAACATTTTGTCTGTGGTGTTTAAGCTAATCTCGGACAACTAAAGGCTTGGATTCTTAACGGCCAATCTACGGATAAGAAAACCATAAAAACAAATTTGTGCTGACAGCAAAATATCGAATACTTCACCAGATTTTTTTCTAAAATTTATTAGTTTTGTGACGAATTCGTCGGGGGTCGGTTCTCCATCTCAGAATTTATATCAAATCAAATCAAATCACACATTTTATCATACCCATGGATCTCCCAAAACAACACAAGAGAGCCTTAATCTTGAGTAAATATTGCTGTCATCGTGACTGCCTTTTAGGGATGACCTTGGCATGTGTTAACCCTTAAATGCATAAGTTATTTTACCGACGTTAACTCATAACCTGCGTCAATATGACCCAACACTCATTTTAGCTAAGTGTAGCACGCTTTGCTGTTACAATGTTACCAAACCCACTGAATGGATTTGGCAGTTTAATGGAGAGCTGATAATTGCAATCTAATCGATGGAATGGCAGCTGAAAACAATCCTAGTCAAAGCCCCAAAGCCCAGGCACCAATGGCGGTCAGTCAAAATAGCAATAATTTTAAATCCCAAAATCATCCCATAGTGCTATTTCTAAAAGGCAAACAGCTTAAACATCCTTTCCGAAGGAATTACCACTGTCGATTCAATTCTTGCTAGGAGGAACTAGAACCCTACGGAATTGGCCGGTTGGGACCCTAGTACCAGCTCATGTGGGATACCTAACGTTGGATTCTATATCTGTCTGTTGTTGATACTAATTCTATAATATTTCAGATGTTGTCCAATTACTACACAAGACTGTTTAGAAGAGTCAACATTGGCCTTTGAGACCGAGCAAAGTAACCCTACTCAATTTGCTGTCAAGACAATTCTGCTTAGTCTCCAATACGGAAAATAGGCAAAATTGGAAGAAATTTACCACTATTGTGCACTAATGCATCAGCTGAGACAAGAAAACGCTGCTACTTGTCACTGAGAATTCAAATTTTAGTGTTGCTTTGTGAATATCATGAGCTGGGTCAAATTGACCCTGAGGATAATTAATGAAAATAATTTCTTTTGGCCAGAACCAAGAATTTTTCTGCAACTTTGTCTTGGTTTTTAGTTGTATCAGAGAATTTTATGAGATGTCACAAGAAGTCGCCGAATAAAAAGCCATTGTACGCTGTGCACAACTGTTTTAACAAGAGGGTGGTTCAATTTGACCCATGTTATGCATTTAAGGGTTAATGCAGGATTAACTCTACTCGTTTATCTCGCACTCGAAGAATCCCTAAAAATTTTGACAAGCGTGTGCGTCACAGCAGAAAAACAGTTTTTAATTCTATGGTTCCGTGTAAAGTATCTACTGTACGGTCCTAGAAATTTCTACGTTGTGTTCACGAATTTGCAATTTGCATCGCATAATATTTATAATATACTTTCTATGGTTGTAAATGCGGATATGACAATTTCTGCTTGTTATTGAAGCTGGAATTATTTCTATAGTAATTGTACAAAAGGTAATTTGAGACCCGTAAATTGTGTCGAATATAGAAGAATTCAGCCTCCACATGGCTAAGATCTGAATAATTTATGCATATACATGTTCATATCAGGCAAGCTCATATGTATATATTCAGCTGGTTTATTCAGTCTATTTCTCTTAACACATGAAAGAGATGACAAAATTGGTAATAAGCTATTTTTTGAAGACTGTTAACATAACAAGAACATTTGAAGACTGTTAACATACGCAATAGGTATTTCAATCGATACACTTCATGATTCTCAACAGCTTCTGTTCTTAGCTTTTGTAGAATTTGGACTAAGCCAAATAAATCTCTGAACAAACAACTTAAATGCAGGAATAAATTTGTAGGAGTGCACTCTGCGGAGTATGGCTCCCGACAAACATACACCTGGTACTACGAAGATTGCAACGATTCCAGATCCTAACGTTCCGATTTCCTTAGACTACTGTAAAACAAAAAACTAAACTAAAGAAATATTGCGAGTTTATTATTAAATTTCAACTAGCAAAACACTAATTTTAAAAATAAGAAACGGTTCACGTTAGAACCTTACATCAAACACCAGAACACATTTTAAACAAAATAACAAAACAAACCAGTTGAATAAACCCAACCAAAACAATAGGCGTCCCCGCCCAAAATCACTGAGCATAAACAATCGCACAAAGGGCCCGACCGGCTCTAACAAAGATTACTCCCCGACTAACTGTTTTGCCCAAATTTGAGAGAATGTGTCAATTAGCTAGTCCGGCCCTGGACTGAACACAAGAGTGCAAGGTTAAATTGAGTGGCTTTGAATTTAGTATCACATTTTACTAATTTTGAAGTGGAAATGACAGAAATAACTGAAATAACTACACACTTAAATATGTCACATATTTCACGTTGCATTTAGAAAGAAACTGAAATTTCATTATTTGAGGACAGCTGAATTGAGGGATTTACCCTTAATTGGCTTAGACTAAAAGTCTAAATTTTGTGGATAAATTGTTGTGTCAGCTAGAACTAGTTTATCTACATGTTTTAATTTAAATTGTATTGGTTAAACCAGTTAAGGTATACATAGTTATTCATGAAAACACTGGTCAAACAAAATGACATAAGGGGCATTTGCACTATCGTGAACGGTTCTCTTGTGTCCATTTTTCCCATTTTTCAACCACCCCATTTCAAACCTTCCCAGTGGTACCTTGTGTTTAATATTAGCAATAGAGTTTGAAGAATCCAGTGCTTGGCATTCGGCTTAGACAACAGGGATAAGTTGAAGTTTTCAAAATTGAGGGGGGTCATTCATTAACTTTGAAGCTTTGCACAAATGAATAAATAACCATAATGCAGAGGCAAATGTCGGTATTTCAATTTTTGTAATTTTGAAAATTTTATTTATGTTCAAAAACTTTAAAAATCAATATTTAACGGATTATAGGACTTAAACAAGAGCTTAAAAAATTGCATCTGCGTCCTCTCAAATAAACCTGCACGTAAAATTTGAGTAACTTTGGTTGAAGCAACTATGATAAAATGAATTTGGAAAATTCCACGCTAATCTCTTCGTTTTGCCGATTTCCCAATTTTTGGGCAGTTATTCAAGTTTAGGCTGCCATTGCTGTCCAACCGTTAGGCTTACAGTAAAGCTAATGTTACGTATTTATTTCTAACATTTCTTCTTTCAGTGCGCCTTAAATGTAGATGTTGTCATCTAACCAAACATCTGCAAAAAAGTTTTAAGTATGTAGGTTGAATGTCAGCAAATCGGGGTGTCGCCTAGAAATTAATGGAGACTTCAAACTATTTTTTGCCCACGTACAGTCTTCATATGACAGCAAAAAAATTAAAATTCAACAAACTTGCGGCAGTCCCAATTTAGTCGCCCTCTCCCTTAAACAAACTCGTATCAAATTTGTACTTCAGTTCAAACCGACTGCTTCAGCTTTGACACATCAGCTGGGACTACTGCTAAGTTGAGGGAGGTTCCGATGCCCAGAATCTCTTCAATCACCCTGTGGGAATGTGAAATGTGGAGAAATTATTGAATTTGCCTGTGGCATCTCTCCCGTCCCTCCAAGCACTCTCAGTGAAAAATAGCAGGTAAAAATTTAACACTGATTGTGCACGAGTGAAACTCCGTTGAACTTTGCGGGAAAGGGTTAATATAATTTGCGCAGTGTCGCCATTTTGCAGGCAATACTGTCACATCCAACATCCAGCGTACTTTCTTTTTTCGGTTGGGACGATATCGTTCATTCACCCAGTTGTATGTATTAGCTAGCAGTGAACAATAAGTGGATTACTGTCTCACCTTCTCTGAGCATATGGTTTAAGACCAGCCAGTGAACTAAATAATTTCTTGAGCTAAGTCTCCCGTAATTTCTCTTTTCAGCACGAGCTGATGCAAGAATTTCTTTAGATGGTTATTGTTAGTGCAGCTGTTCGATGTATTGATAACAATAGTGAGATTATCAATAATGCAGACACCTTTTCTCGTTAGATTCTTTTTAGATTTTATGAACATACAGGAAAACTTACGGGTGCTTTCTTGGGAGTAGACATTAGAGATAAGGACGAACCGGACTTTTCTCACTAATAATATACACTACACACAAGTTGACCTCAAGGACAGTCTAGCATTAAAAAAAAGAAACTGAAACTGAAAGATCGGAAATATGACAGAGAACTTTTTCGAATTACAATGTTCAGGTCGGATCAGCTCTGCCAAAATCCTTATTTCTAGTAGACATGGTTTCAGATTCAGAATCCGTGCAGAAGTTTTTCCTAAGTTTTCTAAGTTTAAGTCTGAGTTTTAAGAATCTTTTTCCTTCATTACTACTTAGTGATTATGCAGGAGAGTGTAGTGCATATGTATGGCAAGGTAAATCAACGTGATTATGTTCCAACTCTTACGATTGTTTTTAATATATTTTAGTTCACAGTTTGGAAAACGTCGAAATTTTTGTTGTATTATTATTTCGGATACAAATGTCTTCAGCAACCGTTAAATGATTTCCATCTACTACCACATTTCTGTGATCGTAATCCTATACAACAAAGGTAAACGTACCTGGCATTTCGTCCGAAAGATCAAAATTTAGAAAAATTTTAGGAATTTTATTTATTTTACGAATTTTATTCATAAACCTTGTTATATATTTATGAACATTTATTTCAAAAATGAAGCTTCTTGGGGAGTTTCCGCGGAAACTAAACAGCTTGATGCATGCTACTTTTTTCTAAACTATGTGCATAAGTCTGATATCTGCCTGAAAGCCCAGTTATAAGCAATTCGCAGAATAAAGGATCTTTGCGGTTACACAACTGTCCCAAACAGGGAATGCAGCTACTTCTCCAGCAGCCGTCCGATTTACGTTTCTAGCTTAAGAAGACAGTAGAGATTATGATTTTTGCTGGCAAGTCGGTTCGAAGGCGCGGTTGGGGCATTAGACAGCTTGCAATTTTCGTTTTTTCATAAAAGTGGTTTCTTCTATTTGTAAGGACCTGCAAAGATTCCAATGCAAGAGCACCGTTATACCTCAAGTGATTTGCAAACGTTAATAATCAGACTTGCTCATTAGTTCGGAAAGGTTGTTTTCTAACTTTTTAGTTAAAGCAAACAAAATTCGTTGCAATTGGACATATTCGAAACTTCAAACTTGGCGAGCCGAACCGAACCGTCCTGAATCGGGTATATCGGGTATATCTGCAAGGCTGAGCAGAGCAGGAAAAATCCCTTCGCCCCATCTCCAAACAACGTTGGCTGATAGATCCAAACGTGGGAATCGAACTAGGATCTGCTATTCAGCTCAGCTGCCATCTACGTTGGTTTTGATGTATTGCTAAGCTGCTTGTCTCTTCAAGATTGTCTGGAGCTGTATCCACATTTTATGACAGTCATTCACTTAATGAATTGCCTACTAGGCCATGAATTCAAAGTTTGATTTTAGCAACAGTCTTGGCTGCATTAACAACTACTGTCACGAAGCCGACTGAGCCGCAAACGGGTGGGGGGTGTGGGTGTATGAGCGACTGGGAGGAATCAGAGAATGCTTGCTACTATGTAATGCCTGTTGAAACTGATGGAACAACAGCAGCACAACTTTGTCAGGGCATCGAAGTTGGAGCAAGCCTGCCTTATTTCGAAACAAGACAACAATTTGATGCCTTCATTCAGTACTTAAAGAGGTAACGTGGAGATTGGCTTAACTCTTGGGGCCATGGGAGTTCCTAAAAAGGTCTGCTCTTGTGGCAGTTTCACGTGTGTTGGGGCTGAAACCGAAACTACATGTAATCACAGAAATGAAAACATTTAATGATTTGAAGCCAATAAAATTAATCCAAGATTTGAAAACTTCAAACCGCACTCTTAAAAAGAGTCCTGTGCACGAATTATTGCAGTTTTCTACAAAAGTTCTCCTGTGCGGCCAGTCACTAGCGGAGTTCCTTGTGGTAAATATTGAAGAAACTTGTACTTTTTTACAGGAATATCCTAATTTTTTAGGAAGGAATTTTTTAAGAAACCTATAATTTTTCAACTTCTTCGGCAATTCCACATGAGACATACCAAACTTTTAGTTGTTACAATATAGGCATTGTATTGTTATTGACCTGGATTTATGGAAAAAAAGTAGGCAGGTACGACGTGGGGTGGCTAACTCGCAAAATATCGGAGTGGCCGTTAGAAAATTGGTATATCCTGAACTTTATAACCACAAGGTGCAACGTGGTCCACTTTAAACCTAGTTACTGATTGCTACGAAGAATATTATTAGTTAATACTTGTATAGCCACATGTTGCTTGGTTAGTAAGTTAATTTTGAAATGGTGATGAAAATTCGTGAGTTCTCAAATTATATAAGCATTTTTGAATTTATTTTTCCGGAACGCAAGATCAAAATAAATTGCCTATACCGTTTAATAGAGGACGTTTATAGCCTTTGCATGATATAAGTATTGACTAATAATATTCATTGTAGCAATCAGTAGCAAAAAAGGTGTTGAAAGACTGAAAATTTGAAAAATTCAAAACCTATGATCACTGTTGCCCTTATATGCTAAGTTAGCATGATCACCGTATCGACTAATATGTAACTATAAGTTTCACCTGTATTAAATACTGGACTAACTAGTAATCCCTTCTACCAAAGTGTCAGGTGAACACTACCAGCGATGTTCTGCAGAGATCACAAGAACCCTATTTGTATTTATCAGCGACAAAGTGATTCCTGGAGTCTTTACTCTTATTTTTGTAAGAGTGAGGTCAATGAAAAAGACTAACGATTCCGTTTCCCTTCACGTCAGAACCTTTTGTTAGCTGTGAACAAACAGAATATTTGATTGAAGCTGAGGACATAGCAGTATAAAAGCCGTTACTAAATAGCGCTAGGCATCGTCCTAAGTTGAACCTCAGTAATCTGTTAATATTTATTTGTTCAGCAAAACGATCTACACTTCGTGGTTGGATGGCCAAGATGTGTCCGACAACAACATTTTCGTGCGTTACAATGACAAATCCGTGCTGAAGTAAGTTTGCTGGCTCAATCTGTTTGAAAATACGAAGATTTTTATTTATAATTCATGCATTCTTGCTCTTGCATGTCTAAAATTATTAGGTTAGCGGTATTTGGTAATAACAGTGAATAATCCATATGAAAACTAAACGTTCCTTCCTAAACTGCGTTGTATTTTAGGGAGGAAAACCTTTTTTTCCACGATGGTGAGCCTAATGACGTAGGCCAAAAAGAACCGTGCCTTGTCACCTACACTTTTATTGAACCGTGGGGCATAAATGACACACCTTGCCAACAAGATAAGCCCGTTATTTGCCAATTACAGCTCGGTAAGCGTAGGCCTTACGCGCCTTATCGTCGTTTTATAGCTGAAGTAGAAATTCCGGAATAAGTTACGGTTGGAGATGAATTTCCCACTACTGTTGTATAATAATCAATTTTATCAACTGTGAACGGGTCTTTTTGAAATGGAGTTGAGTTCACGCGCACTTCTTTTAAGGTGGGCGATAGTACTGCACCCATGAACTTTCTAAAATATGAGACCATGCATTCCATCCAGCATGGACACCATCTCCAAAGCTGCAACGAAATGTGTAGTGGAAACATTGAAAGATAAAAACTAATTCGCGTTAGCTAACCTGTCTTGCTATTGAACAAAAACGTGAGAGCTCAAACATAATCCATTTAAGTGACTTCATCCGCACTTGTATAGGCCCTTTCCGTCATTATTGATGAGGGTGGAGAAAGGAATAGAATATTCAATTTTTTACTTGCGCTATTGGCCTAAGTTCACGATTCCTATCTGGTCTTGATCAATTTATACAAAGTACGCCAAACGCAATAACTATAATGCCATATGGACCATATTTCCTAACTATCTATTTTCGACATCTATTGTCTAGTGGCCAGTTACCGGTTGGTAGTCTGGGTATTTGCTCCATTTCAACACATCGACGTCAACCCCATTTTGAATGGAAATTTCCACGCCAGCTAGATTTAAGGAGTTCCTTTGGCTTTCCGACGACTATGAAAATTCAGAAATTTTCCAGCCCTGCTCAAGGGCTCCATTGAAACCAATTCAGCGCCAGCTGTGAATTTGTCAGTCGAAATAGTCGTCCCACCAGGTGATAGGGGAGGTTCTACAGATTAAACTGACGTATTCTGCCCAACAATCAACACTTGTATCTAGAATGCAATTATTTCAATGAAGTGAAAGCTTACCAAAAATTCGCAAGTAACTTGCAAGACTTTGACGGAGTCTGAAATTATCTGGTTGCATCGGGGACCCTTCAATTCTACATCCAAAGCAATTATTCTCTACCGATTGGTGCCAGTCCCATCTTTGTTGAGTAAAAGCTAAAAGTCTAACACTGTTAGAGGATTAAACTGTTAAGTCTGATTCACACTGGTGTCTTATGTCTTCCGTCTTATCTTATATCTTTTGTTTTATGTGTTATGTGTTGTGTTCAGCTCAGAATCGCTCAGACTGCTGTCTTATGTGTTTTGTCTAAGGTCAGCACAATTTGATGCTTTCAACAATTAGAGACCAGCCTAACTGCAACGGGAGTGGTTTATCTGTTAAGACATAAGACAAAGTTGGACTTGGCTTGTCCAACTTTGTCTTATGTCATCCGACTTGTCATGACAAAACACAAGACTTAAGACGTAAAACATAAAATACCAGTGTGAACGCCTGAAGACACAAGAAATGGGGGTAAAACACATAAGACATTAGACACCAATGTGAACCAGACCTTAGACTGATATTAACATTGCAGAAAACTGCTGTTAAAAAGTTACAAATTTTAACGTGTTTAGTGTTTTATTTAACAGTTTCTTGAGTACATCTGATGGACTTGTTAACCAATTTCTATGAAATGAAATACCTTACTTTTGACGACGTGATGGTATTTTGGATTTCAATTGGTAAGCGATCGTCGCAGGCCGTTATCATCACGCTAATCCAAATGACTCTCCTTACGAACCTACCCCCGATACTGCTCATCAATTTCTACGGTCGGACGATCAGCCTCTGATGGATCCGGGTGGTCAACCGCCATCCAAATGACAAAACTATGGCTGGTCAACCGGAATCACTGGTGAAGCTCAGGAAGGCCGCCTAACGGGAGCAAAAGAGACAAAACTACCACCTTTGCCGAAGAAATTGTATCCACTGACCCACTATCACGACTGGCGATCCCAGGAAAAAGGAAAAGCCTCCGGTGACCTATTCTGGTGGTCATCGCTACGTGGAGGATAGTCCCACCTATCCGGCAGATCACCCAGCCGGCTGACACTGTGGTCACCACTAGCCCACGACGGACCATGTTCAACCAAATCATCGGTTGAAGAGGAAGAACTATTAGACGACTCAGATTCAAATCAGGAACGTGTCGTCGTCAACCCTCATACATCCGAACCCGGTAAACTCCATTAATTATGACATTTTCTCAATGGAAAGATGACTTTTCTGATATTGACATTCTTCTCTCTGGCATCTGAGTGGGCTTGACCCATGTCGCCCACTATTACGACGGTTCAGCTGATTTCAGAACCTGGACTTGGAAATCTCCACTTGATCCTTTGGATTCGGATCGCTGTATATGCTCCATGTTTTATCAGTACTCCTGTGACAGTGAAACCTATTTTGCATTCCATAATACAAGCCATATATTATTTTGAATGTTAGCTCGCGAATTTGAAATTTTCTTGTGTTTTGTATTTTGTATTTTTCTATGCTAATTTTGTTAATTTTGTTTAAAAGTAGTTACTTAAAGAGTATAATCTCTTGTTTTGTGTGCAATGTGTAATTCTCTGTGATTTTCTCAATGAATCTGGAATTTTCCTGTAGTTAGGTTTTGGATCTGTATTCGTCTGTGTTTGTACTATAACTTTGCCGTATATTATTAAATTTTTTTCTATTAGCAATTCAATACCAATTTTCATTGCTCACAATATGTGAAGTGTTTTACTCAAGAGGATTCAGTCCACGTGTTCCATATTCTATATTCCATATTACTACCATTTATATAAAAAACCCAGTGACGTTACCGTCATATGAAAATACAAAATTTTTGGATCATTTGAGGGTGGGTTTAATTTCCCAAACACCTCAGCCTAACGATGTGTTTTTCTAGTAACTTTATTATGCTTATTATCATAGGCTGTTTGCCTTGTCGAGCAAAGGCTGTTTGCCTTGACGAGCGAAGGCCTAATAAACCCTAGCTTGGCATACTTAAACTTCATTTAATTATTATTTTATCTGAAAGTTCAACTTACTTTTTGGTTCTTACCTTTATCAACACACTCTTCTGACTATACATTCCAAAGGAGGGTAACACCTCTTTCCCATGATTTACTTTTGGAAATTCATTGTGTTTTTATATTTAGCTACTCATAATTTTAAATAACGTTACTATTTTATTTTAATACGTGTGATTTTGCATATGCATAATTTTTCACTTTGCTTCATTCACTTCATTTTATAGTGAGTAGTACAGCTAGTGTATGCCTATTCAACCGTAAAATGTCGTATTTAATCACTTGTTTTTCGTATTTTTCATGTGTACATATCAGTAGAATTTTACTTGTTTGGATTATTAAGTTTGTAACTTGCAGTTGGCAGTTCTCTGTTTTGTTCTAGTAGCATCATTGCACTGTACTGTATGTTCTTGTTGTGTTGAGAGCTCAGCTCACGCACCAGTTCGCTATTTGTTCCGTGAAGCTCTCGGGAGTTCGGATGGCGAGCTCTGGAGAGATGTAACGGATAACGGTTACGCCTGGTCCACCGTTCCGCTGCTGGCGGCTGTAGCTTACATAGTCATAACATAATTAGGGGCTGAGAAACTTTTCGCAAATCATGTAGCTCCCCAACGTGTACGGGATTGGGTGAGTTCCCCCTTGGGAGCTACGTGATTGGGGGAATACATTCACTAGGGGGCGCTCTTGGGAGACTTCAACCCATTTCTCCCTTTTAGTCTAGTATATTCCTACCGTCACGAGCGGTTGCCTACTTGTTTCGGAAACACTGTTGTTTCCCCTGTACATTTCTTCTCCAAAGCTATCCCCAAAGCTTTGTCTGGTATGTTGGCCGTTGGCCTTTGTAAATCCCATTTGTGTGTGATTGTTCTGTATAACTGAGGGCTTAGCCCATTTTAATTATTCATTATATTCACTTTATAATTAATAATACTTGTTCGTTCCTTTTATACTAAGTTTTTGTTACTATTTTAAAGGCTTTTATCAGTCTGTGCTCCTGTCTAAGTAGGCAGTCCTGTTAGAATCTGAGTGAGGGTGAAGGGTCATCTCTTCACTCAAGGCAGGCTATTTCGTGGGTATATTGTCTGGCGAGCCTGTTTCGACCGTCTCCCCTGGTCGATCTGCTATCATCTGTGCTACGGTCTCCGCATCCGCCACGCCCGGGTGTGGGAACGGCGTTAGTAGGTAGGGATTTTTACTTGCCACGTTACACAGTTGCCAACAACTATCGTTGCACACCGCGCGGTAGACTTGAGTGGATGTTATTTGCCGTAAGCGCAGCCATC